>JAKISA010000030.1:0-11297 GCA_022577855.1 Wickerhamiella azyma
GTCGTCAGGGAAGGCTCTGGGGGGAGAAAGGGGCTGAAAGGTGCGCAGATGGTACCCCAAGGAGCCTCCTGCGTGCCTCCAATATAATCAAATCTGGCCACATGTGGCCCCTTTCGCATCCATATGTACCAATTTGTACCAACTTGGGCACCCATTTGCACCCATCTCTTATCCCTGGGCCCCCCCTTTGGCCCCTCTCCCCCAGATCGGCTACCCCACACTTTATCATACCTAATCACCCTCTACATACAACCACAAACATATTCATAGACTCCTTCCTCGCCATATACACACCTTTTCCCCACCCTCACCGGCTCAACCGCTCGGGATGCACCGCCATGCATTGCATGCATCGACATGCATAATCCACCTATCAGGGCATGCCCATTACCACCCGACCCTAAATACTCAATTTTGGCCAAAATTGTACTGCGCATCCACATCCGGTGGTAAAATTTTCCGCTGCACCTATGGCACTTTTCCACGTGACCCGGGCCCTTTGAGTCAACGCACAGCTCGCTAAATTTCACAATGTCCTACGCGGGTGCAGAGGCCTCAGACTACACCGAGCCGCAACAAATCTCGGTGCACACAGCCGTCCAAGTTGCTGCGTACCGCAATGATGTCTTGTTTGCGTTCAGCGACTCGCTGCCGCTGACCCTCAAGCGGTCCAACCTGGTCGAGCAGCGCACCGCCGTGGGCGCCGCGAGCGCTCTGGTTGGGTACGCAAGGACCTCAAAGGGCACGATTGGCGTACTGGCGTCCAGCGATGCTTTCAAACAAATGGCCCCCGTGCTGCGCAGCGTCGATCTCGCCAATATCACGTTTTATGTGGGAGCCGCCTCGTACGACTTTAGCAGCGGCCAGCTCGAGGCCAATGTGGACGAGGCATACGCCGTGGCCCGTGGCCTTGGCTACAAGGTTTACAGCGTGTCTAGCGCCAACGATACGCTCGCACTCAGCGAGGAGGCCAAGGCCGAGAGTAGCCCCACGGTGGTGTTGTATGACGCTGTGCGCGGTGTTCTCAGCAGTTCTTTCCAGACCCCCAAGCAGGTGGCTGTGCGCAGCTACATTTATGAAGGCGCAAAAGAGCCCGACTCGGTCGTTGTGTCCCTCGCCAGCAACGCCCCCCGCGTCGAGTCCCTTTTGTCGATCTCGAAACCGGACGTGGAGCTCGTGCAGCACATCCCCGCCACCGCCTCGACCGTTTGGGTAAATGGTTCCGAGCTCCTGCGTGACGTGGCCGCGGCTATTCGCCTGCACTTTGGGCTCCGCAATGGCCCCGTGGTGCGCCTCTACGAGCCCCAACCCACGACGGTCCCCTTGGCCATCCTCGACGGCGACCGCGGCCTGGCCACACGGGTGGCAGCCCCTTTGGCTCGTGCAGGTGTCTACATTGGCCACCCCCTCGAGCTGGGTCAAGTCTATGACAACAATGTCGATGGAGGTATCGTCCAACTCTCGGTTGGCGGGTTCCAGGGTGAGGCCGAGGCGCTCATTGTGAACCGCTTGTCGATCGTTCGTGCAGCTCAGCTCCCCCTCAAAACCGGCGGTAAACTCGTTCTTGCCGCTTCTCCGGCCGAGATCGCCGCTCTCCCCGACTCGCAAAAGCAGTCGTTGGCGGCGTTCGAGGTGGTATCCCTCGACTATGCCAAGCTCGAGTCCGAGGCTACCGAGGGCCGCACGCAGCTGTTTGCCCTGCAAGCCGTTGCCTGGAAGCTGCTGGATCCTCAGGCCTCCACTGACGACCTCACGAGCCGCATTGTGCACAGCAACACCCAGGACCTCGAGCTGCTTGGCTCGACCATTTCCAAGCTCATCAACTCGATCGAGCTGGTGCCTGTCGAAAGCTCAAAGTGGGCCGAGCTCGAGGCCGACACCTCCCTGCTTCGCCCCATCGCGCCCACGAGCTTTGAGCCGGTGCCCGAGCGCGAGCCCGAGGCGCAGCCGGCCGTGCTCAGCCGCAGCGAGCTGGCCAAGCGCCTGACGTTCCCCGAGGCCTACCACGGCTCTCAAAGCCTGCGCCCCGACGTTACCGCCAAGACGTTCACCTCCAAAGTGCTCATCAATCAGCGCGTTACCCCCGCCGACTATGACCGCCACATTTTCCATTTGGAGTTGGATATCACCGGTACCGGCTTGACGTACGCGATCGGTGAGGCGCTGGGCGTGCATGCCCCTAATCGTGAGGCCGACGTGCGCGCTTTTATCAAGGACTATGGCCTCGATCCCGAGCAGCCGGTGGCGGTGCCTGTGGACGGTACTTATCACACCAAGACAACTTACCAGGCGCTGCGCGACAACCTCGACATTTTTGGCAAGGTCCCCAAAAAGTTTTACGAGCAGCTTTGCCGGTTTGCCAGCGGTCCTGAGAAGACGCGCCTGCAGAAACTGTGCGGCCCCGCCGCCGCCGTCGAGCTCAAACGCCGCGAGGAAAACTATGATACGTACGCCGACGTGCTTGCCGAGTTCCCGACCGCGCGCCCCACGATCGCCGACCTGGTCGAGCTCGTGGCCCCTCTCAAGCGCCGTGAGTACTCGATTGCTTCCTCCCAGAAAATCCACCCCAACGCCGTGCACCTCCTCATTGTTGTTGTGGACTGGCAGACCGCCAAGGGCGTGCGGTACGGCCAGTGCTCCAAGTTTTTGGCAGACCTCAACCCCGGCGCTGAAGTCACCGTGAGCGTTAAGACCTCGGTGATGAAGCTGCCCAAGGACCCCAAGACCCCCGTGATTATGGCCGGTTTGGGTACTGGTTTGGCCCCGTTCAAAGCGTTCCTCGAAGAAAAGCTTTGGCAGCGCAACCAAGGCCACGAGATTGGCGAGGTTTACCTGTTTTTGGGCGCGCGCCACCAGCGCCAGGAGTATCTCTATGGCGAGCTGTTTGAAGCGTACAAAAAGGCCGGTATCCTGACCCACATTGGCGCTGCGTTTTCGCGTGACCAAAAGGAGAAAATCTATATTCAGCACCGCATCAAGCAGGCCAAGGACCAGCTGATTGGCGCTTTTGTCAAGCAGGGCGGTAACTTTTATTTATGCGGCCCCACCTGGCCCGTGCCTGATGTTTCGGAGGCCTTGTTTGATTTGGTTGCAACTGATGCGGCAACGCGCGGTGAAACGGTTGAAGAAGAGACACTTATTGAAGAGCTCAAGGACCACGAGCGGTATATTTTGGAGGTCTACTAGGCGAGTAATATAGTTTATTAGATTAGAGCGTGAGCCGGCGTGTGAGCCAAGGGGCCTGAGGGCGTGCGAGACGGTGCGGGAGTGGGTTCTCAAGGGGCGCCCATTGCCTTGGGGCCCAAGCCCAGGGACTCTTGTACGCTGTGTATGATACAGTTAAATAAATTATGAAAAGTTGTCTTTACAATCGCGGGCTAGGGTGAAATTCACAACCATTTCCCGCCAGCCCCGCGTCAAAACAAAAACACAGAGACAGAGTTCCAAAAAAAAAGTAGACAGAGCCAGACCAAAACTATCCCTTGCTAGATGGTATTGAACTCAAAACCGATTGAAAACATTGCCTGGACGCCCCCCCCCCCCCCCCCTCCCGAGCGCTATAAGGGGCGCCAGGACAATCAGTGGGAGTGTGGCAGGGATACCATCACCGCCAGCGCAAACAAAAAAAGAATAAAGTCAAACTCCATAATCGTAACCAAAAAGAGAGTCGCTTTCAGCAAGGGAAAACCGCAGTTCCAAGAGATGCCAAAGGAAAGGTGAGGAGAGGGTGCATACAGTCTGTCCAAACACGTTAAGTCTGAAAGCAGAGCATATTCAAGTGAGGCTTCTTATGGCCGAGAAATGGGGTGATAAAAGGTTCCGCTTGACAAAAAAAAGCGACCAGTGAACCGCAAGTAGTACACAAAGAAAAACGACCAGGTACCGGCATATTTTCCAATGGTTTTTAGGAGTCATAGGTTCCCGCAAAACCCCGGCACGCCGGGAGCGCTTCTAGCGATATGCACACTGTGTGCAAAACAGTTGAAAACCCCTGTGAAAAATTGACTACAAATGGCCGCTGGGTCTAGGTTAGGGGAATCCCTCGGTCCAATCTCCGCCATCCATCAAAACCTTTGGCAAAGTACATTCTTAACATTCTTCTCGCACGCATTTCGCACCCCGAACGCCAAAAATAGCACCCCCTCATAAAAATTTTTTGATGGCCAACCACAAGGCACCCCCTCGCTAAACCTGAAACCCCTCTGAGACACAACGCGCCTGCACCCCAGCACAAGGAACATTCCGCTCTCCTTGTTCTGCTTGTGCAAGTGAAACAGACCCAATTCAAACCTTTTAGCACCCTCCAGCGCACCCCCAGCACCCCTTCAAAATTGTCCCCTTCAAAATCGTCCCTCCCCTCGACACCCCCCGGGACCCCTGCCAAATGGACCCACTTGATTACACCATGGACCCCCACAAGGACTCGCCGCTCGACCAGTGGGCGCGCAAGCACCTGAGTCTTGCCTCGGCCGTTAGCGTGGACTTGCTTGATCCGTTCCCGCCGCCGCTTCCCTCAAAAACAATGCGCGAGCTGCCGCCAATACCCGACGAGTTTGACTTTTCGGCGCCGCGACCGGCCACCACTCCGCCTACGGGCGCGCATCCACCCTCCAAACCGTACAAATTGGCCTCGAGCTCGACCAGTGCCCTAGTTGTGCCGCCCAACACTCTCTCGGCGAGCCGCCAACCGCCCATGCCGTTTGACTTTAATTCCATCAATGACCACCTTAAAATGGCCATTTTCCAGATCGAGGCAGGCACTGATCAATGGGCGCGCGTTCATATTGACCATGCAGCCGAGGCCGGCTCGGATATTGGCCTTTTGCTGCGCTTGGTTGCCCTAAAAAGTGGCTGGTGGGTGGACCACTCCAGCACTTCAGAAAGCCTTGAAGAGCTCTCACAGCACACTTCTGGGCTTGAACTTCGAGCTCTAGCAGGAGATCCCGCGCCGCGGCTCGCTTATGCGCTCAAGGCGTTGGACCCACATGGCCAGATCGGCGCGGCTTTTGGGCACCTTGTGGCCGCACTACTAGCCCCTACCGAGCTGCCTCAAGTACCGCCAACACCCATCAAGCCGTTTGCTCGCACCCACAGCCGCTCAAACTCGAGCCAGAGCCTTAATTCGTCACACATGTTCCCCTACCCTTGGCGCCACTCGCGCAATAATTCCCAGGCCAGCCTGAGGTGATATTTATTATGTACTAAGTGCTTATTGCATGCTAACCCCGCCCTGCGCCCACTACTTGCTCTGGCAGCAGCCTTGGGCAGCGCCGTCACCCACGGGCTTGCCAAAGCGGCTATCATTATCTCCGAGCTCAGACTCGTTGTGGAGCTGCAAATTGTACACGGGCTTGTCTTCAGTGCCGTTGTTGACGCCCTGCACCACATTGGTCCGCAGAATGTGCGCCACATCCTTGGCAAATTGCAACTTTTGGCGCAGCTCGCCCTCGGCCACGGGCGTGCGGAACTCGGTGCGGATCCGGTCCATGGCTGCTTCTAGCGCAACAGCATCATTTTGAAACGCAACGTGGGCCGCCCGAAGTAGTCCACGGTACCTCTGAATAGTTTTCATGGCTGCGTCAGATTGCCTAGTGGCTCTCGACACGGCCTATGGAGAGACTATTGCCGTCACAGCGGCAGTAATTTTTGGAAATTGGGGGTCCTCGAGACCTATCGAGGTGGTTTTAACCACAAGCAGAGTTTGCGAAGAGTATGTTCCCGGCCAATTCTACCGCCGCGAACTACCCTGCATCCAGGGCGCTCTCGAAAAGTGTCGCCTCGGGGGATTTAGCCCAAAGCTCATTGTTATAGACGCCTATGTAACTCTCAGCCACGGAAAAGGGCTTGGCGAGCACCTGTTTGATGCTCTCGGGGTGCCTGTGGTTGGGGTTGCAAAGAACCATTTCGCCCTCGCTGGTCCATCCTGCCGGGAGCTTCTTCGAGGATTGAGCGCTAAACCCCTCTACATCACGGCAATGGGTGTGCAAGTCGAGCATGCGGCCGATCTCGTCAAGAGTATGCACGGCGACCACCGCATCCCCACGCTGCTCAAACTTGCAGACCAGCTGTGCCGCGAGGGTTTAAGGAAAGCCGAGGAAAACTGAGGCAGGGCCTTGAATTTTTGACACCTTCTGCCGCTGTCCCCACCCTGCATATACCTGCATCGCTTATAATTATTTTTTATGGTGAGCTTTAGCTGCGAAGTTTGCAACGATACACTCGTGAAAAAGCGCCTTGCAGGCCACTTTGCGCGCTGTCCCCAGGCCTACTTTACTTGTATTGATTGCAACAAGACGTTCCAGGGCACCGAGTGGCAGCAGCACACCTCGTGCATCACCGAGGACCAAAAGTACCAGGGCAAGCTGTACAAGCCCAAGAAGGTTGAGGCCAAGCCTGATCCCAACGAGGTCAAGGAGGTCAAGCCCAAGAAGGAGGCCAAGGCCAAGGAACCCAAGGCCAAGGCCGCCGAAAAAATCACAATTGATAGTGAAAAATCGCTGTACAAGGTGATCAAGGGTCTCAAAAAGCAGCACAAACTCGACACAAAACAATTGCTCAAAAAGATCACAATTGCCAACGGCACTTTGGAAATAAATTAGCTCTAGACTCGCTAGCTACTTACATCATGTTTGAACTGGTTCTAAACAAGCTGCACAAGCTTGATCCCGAGCTGTTTGAGCCCGAGGCCAAGCGTAGCAGGTACTATGTGCAGCTTTCTGACCGTGAGAGCCCGCAACTTGATACCAAAAGCTCTGGGTTTTGGGCCGCAGACGTCATGGCTGAGGTGCCGCGTGCAGCGCGTTCTGTGGGTGTTGGGCGCCAGCCGCAGTACAAGGTTCGCAAAACAGGCCGCAACTATGTGATTCAAAACGCCATTAAAAACTACAAGCCGCCTAAACCCAGGCCCAAGCTCGAGGTGAGTGCAAGCACCGCGAGTGCCACGAGTGCCCTTCCCAAGGCTGATTCTGCATTTTCTTTTGCGCCAAAGGCTGTCCCGGCTCCTGCGGCCGCTCCTGCTCCCGCTACTCCGGCTCCTGCGGCCGCTGTATCGACGTTTTCATTTGGAGCCAAATCCGAAGCGAAATCGGAAAAGCCCGCTGTGAGCTTTAGTTTCAAGCCAGAGACAAAGTCAGAGTCAAATTCTGCTGCCCCAGCTTCTACTGTGGCCCCCGCTGAGGCGCTAGCTGCTGCCCCCACGACCCCTGCCAAGCCTGCCGCCGAGGCCAAACCAGCGGCATTCTCATTTGGAGGTGATACGAAGGGCGCATTTTCCTTTGGAACAAAACCTGAGGCCACAAAGAGTTCAGCAGATACAGCCAAACCGCTTTTTGGAGCGCCAAAAGAGCCAAAAGAGACACCCAAGGACGCCCCCAACAACACTGCCAGCAGCACTGCCACACCGTTTTCATTTGGAGCAAAGCCTGCAGAGCCGGCAAAACCGTTGGTTTTTGGAGGCAGCAATGCCTCAAAGCCGTTTAGTTTTGGTTCCGCGGCACCAACGGCGGCCCCTACGGCAGCTCTCGCGGCCCCAGCTGCAGCTACCCCTTCGTTCTCCTTTGGCACGTCTTCTGCAGCTCCTGCTTTTGGCGCCTCTGGGGATGCCCTTGGCGGTCCCTCTGGTACCCCTGGAGGTGCCTCTGCTCCCGCGTCATCGTTCAACTTTGGCGCCAACACCGGCGCAACCAGCGGCTCATCTTTTAGCGCAACGCCTCAAATTAATTTCTCAGCTGGTACCCCTGCATTTGGAGCCAATTCTGGCGCTGCTTCGACCCCGTTTGGAGCCAATTCTGGTGCATCCACCTTTGGAGGGGCCCCAGCTCCAGCCCCTGCAGCACCCTCCAATCCACTCATGGGAGGCACTGCCTCAAATCCTCTCATGGGAGGTTCGAGCGGTGGCCAACAGCGGCGCATTGCTCCTATGCGCCGGGCTCCCAGGAGGTAGGCACCCCTGGGCACCCTTTCCCTATTTATTAATAGCATTTACTACCAACCCCTTTAGCTTTAGTCATGGCACACCTCCAGGCGTCAATGAACAAGATCCTCGAGCAGAGCGGCACCCTGCTGCTCTCGGTGTGGTCCGAGACGGGCGACCTGGTGCCCAACTATAGCGTACACACGTCCGAGCTCAACAAGTCCATCAAGGAGTACCAGGACCAGCTGGACGAGCTCGATCTCGAGATCCAAAAGTGGCTTGCCCGCAAGAAAACTGCCAGCAATGGTGTTCAAAAGCACGAGCCAGCATCCCAAGCAGCCACAGCTTCCCAGGTCCACGACCGGCCGCTGGACGACGATCTCGGGTTTGGCGACTTTTTGAACGAATCGAATATGGACTATTTGTTCTAAAAAAAAAAGGAAAACTAAGAATGCCCTTTTTGGCGCCTTTGGGCGCCCCAATTGCTCTGTTCTAATTTTATTTATCTATGCACGACGATGCAGTCTCAAAGTTACTTGCGCAGTTTTAAGGCGTTTCAGAAATACTTTGGTGGTGCATTGCGTCCGTGCATGCATGTAGAAGCTTGTGCGTCAACAGTGCGTTGAATGCAATCAACTGCGCGATTGCAAGAGGGGCCTGCATTTGCGTGTTGCGTGCATGCCCCCCGGGTAGAGTTGTGGGAGTGCTTGGTGCAGTGATTGGAGTAGTACCTGGAGCAGAGGTTGTAGTGATTTATTTTACTATCTAGGTGTTAAGGCTAGCAAAGCCAGCCAAGTGTTTCCAGCCAGCTAGCTAGAGGCTAGAGCTGGTAGTTTGGTTTAATTAAGGAAATGTATGCATTATTATGAACGTGGTAATAGACAATAGATCAGATTAAGAGCATGACAAGAGCAGCAATAGCGCCAGGCGTGTGCTTGAAGGCACTGTTTGCAGTCTCGACAGGGACACTCGCAGCAGGGCTTGAGACCACCTCGCTCACAGAGGCGCAAGAGCCGTCAGTGGCAGTGCAGCCAACAGCCGAAGTGGTGGCAGACTCCTCGCAAGAGCCGTCAGTAGCAGTGCATCCAGCGGCAGAAGTGGCGGGAGTAGCAGTGGACTGGCCAGCAGTCTCGGCAGGAGTGGTGGCAGTCTCGCCGCAGTCAGTGTGAGTGCACACAGAAGTCCAAGTGGTGCCCTCAGGAGCAGAGCTCTCGTGAGAAGTCTCAGCAGGTGAGGTCTCGACAGGAGAGGTCTCGGCGGGCGAGGTCTCGGCAGGAGTAGTGGCAGTCTGGCCGCAGTTGGTGTGGGTGCAGACAGAAGTCCAAGTGGTGCCCTCAGGAGCAGTCTCAGAAGGAGTCCGATCAGCAGAGCTCTCAACGGGAGCAGTCTCACCGGGAACAGAGGTAGTGGTCTCGCTAGTGACGCCAGGAGCAGTAGTCTCGACAGTAGTAGCAGTGTTGGGGCCAGAGTCGGTAGCAGTAGACTCAGTGGCAGGGCCAGTCTCGGTCTGAGTGTTGACAACGTTGGTGCCAGACACGGTGTGAGTGTAGGTGGTGTCAACGCCGGGGATGCTGGTGGTGATCACACTCACAGAGCCGGGCAAGCTAGTAGTAACAACCTGGGTAGTACCAGAGGCAGTAACAGTGGTCTCGACGGAAGAGCCGGGGCCGGTAACAGTAACCTCGCAAGGAATAGCAGAGCCAGAGATAGTCTCGACAATGGTAGTGTCAACGCCGGGTGCAGTATTGGTAAAGGTGATGTCCTGGCCGCTAATAGTGGTGGTGAGGGTCTGCTGAATGCCGGGGGCAGTGCTCACAGAAGAAAAAGTGGTACCCTCGCCAGTAGAAACAATGGTCTGGGTCTCGCCGGGAACAGAAACAGTCAAAACCTGGGTGTTGGCGGAGCCAGTGATAGTCTGCACAACAGTCTCAGAGGGGCCAGGGGCAGTGGAAACAACAGTAACATCAGAGCCAGAAATAGTCTTCACCTCAGTGACCGACTCGCCGGGGACGCTCGACACCTGAGTGACAGTCTCGCCGGGGGAGGTGCTCACAATAGTAGCGGTCTCACCGGAGATAGTCGACAAAATAGTTTCGGTAGTACCCTCACCAGAAGAGACAAGGGTAGTGGTAGAGGCAGGGTAGGTGGTAACGGCAGTGACGGTCTGAGCAGGAAGGGTGGTAAGCTGGGTCTCAATGGCAGTAGAAGCATTGTAACCAGTGCTGGTCACAGTAACAGCCTCAGGAGTGGTGGTCTCGGTGACAGTGACCTCGCAAGGAGCTTCAACAGTCTGAGTGACAGTGCCAGAAACGGTAGTAAAGGAGGTGACGCCAATAGTAACAGTGGTGGGCTGGGTAAGGCCAGTGTAGACAGTAGTAGTCTCGTAGTTGGAGCAGCTGTTGTCGGCGCAAGCAGTAGCGGTCTGGACAACGGTCTGGTCGCTGGAGACAACGACAGTAGAAACAGCAGTGGCAGTAGCAGTAGAGTAGCCAGTAGTAGTATCGGTCTCGGTAACAAGCACAGGAGCGTAGTAGGTAGAGGTGACATTGTTAACAGCGGTCTCGTACTGGGTCTGCGAGATCACAACAGTAGTGGGCACAGTGACGCCAGTGACAACAATGGAAGTAGAGCTGGGCGAGCAGCCATTGGCACCGCAGCCAGTAACAGTCTGCACAATGGTAGTGTCCTGAGAACAGACAATAGTCTCAACATCAGTAGCAGTGGCAGTAGAGTAGGCAGTGTTGGTCTCAGTCTCAGTCACAACGACAGGAGCGTAGTAGGTGGAGGTCTCGGTGCCAACAGTGGAGACGTACTCAGTCTGAGAAACAATGACAGTGGTAGGCACAGTGATACCAGTGACAACGATGGAGGTAGAGCTGGGGGAGCAGCCGTTGGCGCCGCAGCCAGTCACAGTCTGGACAATGGTGGTGTCAGAGCTGCACACAATAGTCTCAAGGTCGGTGGCAGTGGCAGTGGAGTAGCCGGTGCTAGTCTCGGTCTCAGTGACGACAACAGGAGCATAGTAAGTAGAAGTCTCAGTACCGACAGTGGAGACGTACTCGGTCTGAGAGACAATGACAGTGGTGGGCACCGTAACACCGGTAACGACGATCTCTGTCGAACTGGGCGAGCAGCCATTGTTGCCGCAGCCAGTGACGGTCTGTACAATAGTAGTATCTTGGGAGCAGACAATGGTCTCGACATCAGTGGCAGTAGCAGTAGAGTAACCAGTAGTAGTCTCGGTCTCAGTGACAACGACAGGAGCGTAGTAAGTAGAAGTCTCGGTGCCAACAGTAGAAACGTACTCAGTCTGAGAGACAATGACAGTGGTGGGCACCGTAACACCGGTAACGACGATCTCTGTCGAACTGGGCGAGCAGCCATT